>CM043318.1:36319967-36324967 GCA_023736055.1 Quercus glauca | reverse complement strand
TTAGAACCTGTGCTCTGATACCAAATGATGTGAACCTCAATCAACATGCTTTGAGACCCAGCAAACAATTTTGGAATACTTGCCCAAGAAAGCTAAAATTCATATTTTGTTAGAAACCCCAACCCTACGTTTATAAATGAAATGCAAACTGGAGGTATATAAGCACTAGACCTCAACCCAATGATTATAGATGAATCACGAACCAAAGGTATAAAATTTGAATGCACAAAAAAGAATCTCTGACAAGTTCTCAGTTCTTGAAGAACCAAAAGAAGAAGCAAAAAATCACTTTTTTCTGATTTTTATTTAATAATCCTCTATTACAATGAGTGCATGCTATTTATAAGACATGATTGAAAATATAAAATATAAAAAAACGTACAAAATAATAAAAGCCTAGATAAAAGTTGATTTTGTTTGAAATTAGTAGCTCCAAAATAGGAAAATAGCTAAAAAAATGTTCTAAATAATAGAAACCTAAAATTTAGGTAGATTTGGTTTGAAACTAGTAGCTTTAGAATAGGAAAAATATCTATTAATTGATATGGAGCTGGAAAGTTAATAAGTCATTAATCCACACCATAAATCACGCCCAATTATGCTAGATTAGCCCTCAATAGCTTGGATTAAATTTATTATGCCTTCATCTTCCTTTGGGCCAAGCTTGGAATGTCCTGTGTTAGAATCAGCCCAAATCTCTTGAATCAGCCTATTAAGTGCTTCTTTGATATTCTTGGATCTTACTCTAGTAATAGGCCGCAATGGATCCTTTAATGCTTATTGATTCTCATCAATAGATTTTTTTATGCTTGTGCTATATACCTTTTCATTTAGTTAACAGCCCTTTATTTAAAAAAAGGATGGATTCAATTGCTAATTATGACAAGGAATTGAAACTCCCTACTTATCATGAAACAAAGGTGACTTTCTTGAAAAAATAGGAGAATGTGGTACAAGTAGTGACAGATAATGCTTCGGCTTATGTTTCAGCTGTTAAAAAATTAATGTGATGAGAATTAACAAGCATTGAAGGATCCATTGCATGTTCCAGTTGTGCCTATTACTAGAGCAAGATCCAAGAAGATCAAAGAAGCACTTAATGGATTGATTCAAGAAATTTGGGCTGATTCTAACACAGGACATTCCAAATTTGGCCCAAAGGAAGATGAAGGCATAATAAATTTAATACAAGTTATTGAGGGTTGATCTGGCTTAATTGGGCGTGATTAATGGTTGATTGACTTCCCAGCTCCATATCAATTAATAGATATTTTTCCTATTCTGGAGCATCAAACCAAATCTACCTTAATTTTTAGGCTTCTATTATTTAGAATTTTTTTAGCTATTTTCTTATTTTGGAGTTGCTAATTTCAGACCAAATCAACTTTAATTTAGGCTTTTATTATTTAGTACGTTTTTTTTTTTTCCTATTTTTAGTCATGTCTTATAAATAGCATTCACTCATTGTAATAGAGGATTTATTGAATAAAAATCAGAAAAAATGAGGTTCTGCTTCTTCTTTTGGTTCTTCAAGAACTGTGAACTTATCAGGGATTCTTCTTTGTGACGTTCAAATTTTATACATTCTGTTTGTGATTCAATTATAATCATTGGGTTGGGGTTTGTTACTTATACCTTTAGTTCGCGTTTCACTTATGAACGTTGGGTCATGGTTTCTATCAAAATCTGAACTTTAGCATTCTTGGGCAAGTATTCCAAAATTATTTGTTGGGTCTCAAAGCGTGTCAATTGAGATTCGCATCATTTGGTATCAAAGCATAGGTTCTTAAATCAGATTTACTATCCCTTTATCTTTTGTTTCTTTTTATCATCCTATCTTGTGTTCTTTTGTGTTCTTTATTCCTTGTTCTTATTTTGGGATGTGCACCAAGTAAAAATCGTGTACCAAGCTTAAAAAAAAAAAAAAAAAAAAAAAAAAAAAAAAAAAAAAAAAAAAAAAAAAAAAAAAAAAAGAAGAGACTTTAGAAAAGAAATAGAAAATAGAAAAAAAAATTGTAAGATTGAATTTAATCAACCATCTTGTTGGCTTTATTCCGTGCCAAATTCGTTTGTAATTCAGCATTTAGAAACCCTGTATTTAGGTGGGGATCATGTAAGGGTAGTGTGTGAGAGAGTGTGAAGAAATGCTCAAGACTGTGCAGTGAAGCAGGGACTCGCGACTGGATCTCGCATGTGGCTCGCAACTAGCAAGCCGCCAAAAGAAGCACACGAGTGAAGCATGCAGAGAAGCTGAACCGTTATGCCAGCTGTAGCACTATAGGACGAAAATTCCAAACTGGCCATTCAGTTAGCTCGTGGCTTGAACTCGCAGCTCAGTCAAGTTGCGAGGCCAAGTCGCCAGCCAGCTCTGTTTTGGAAAAATGGCTCTTCACATTCCAAACACGCACCAGTATATGTAGACCTTTATACCCACGAAATGTAGAGAGCTTCCAGAGAGAATTTTGAAAGAGAAACCCTAGAGGAAAATAAGATTGACTCATCCACAGTCATCATCCATGTTTCTCCAAATTCCTCTACTCTTTCTATCTCCATTGTTACATCCTTAAGAGGTTCATTAGCCAAATCCTTATCTCACCATACCCATATCTGTGAAAAGACTTTTTGGTACTTTGGGAAGCAGTTAGAAAAGGACCAATTGATATTGGTTGATGCTATGAGCTATAGCGGAATCTGGTAAGCTAAAGAAGACAAAGGTTCAGCACAGCCTCGTTGGAGCAAGAAGCTTAGAGGGCTTAGGTATACTGGGTAAAATAAGCTTGGAGGGTCTTCTGCTATTCATGTATCCCAACTTCATTCTTTAGTGGATTATTGATCGCTTGGAGGGCGACGGAGAGGTTTTACACCGAGGGCTTCGGTTTCCTCTTCGATAACACAACGTTATGTTGTCCTTGTGTTTGCATCTCTCTTCCCTTAATCTTTGCCATTTAATTTCTGCTGTGGATGTGATTTTATTTGGTTTAGATTTTTTATTAATTCTGTTATAAGCTTATGTTCATTTTCCGCACATACATTGTTTGATATTAAGCTTGAATTGGTAATTTGTAAATTGGGGGTCTAAACGTTCAAGGGTGTTTTACACGCTTTTTGAACTTTCAAAATTTTTTTGTAATTTCAATTGTCTCAAACCAAAATATTGTCTTCTTTTGTCCTCTTCCTTTGATTTATTGTTTCTGTAATATTTTCTTACCGTCGGTACTAGTTTAAATACTACAAGTTGAATTTCTTGATCATGTTTATTAGTTTAATGATGAACTGAAAAGGGGAAGCTACAAGTGGAAAAAAGCAAAACAGTGTGAGACTAATATCGGGAAAAAGTCAATTTAAGAGTGAAACACGAGTGTGAGTGACATAATTTAAGTGCAAACACGTAAGAGAGTGTTGTGAGGAATTATTTCTAACATTTCTGTAGTTTCAAAAGTATGTCTTCCAGGGCGAAACATCAAATAGGGAAGGAGGGGAGGAGTCGTC
The DNA here is from genome assembly GCA_023736055.1 of Quercus glauca. Taxonomy (NCBI): domain Eukaryota; kingdom Viridiplantae; phylum Streptophyta; class Magnoliopsida; order Fagales; family Fagaceae; genus Quercus; species Quercus glauca. Next base: position 36,321,478 of record CM043318.1, on the reverse strand, counting down.
CTTCATGTTGCAGGCTATGCAACAACAATTTGAGTGCATGAAAGTGATGTTTGATGAGATTCGGGATTAAATGGATATGCAAGACACTGTTATTGCTACTTTGCGTGAGGAGCGCCCCTAAAGAGCCTCTAATGCTTGAAGGCAAGAAAGGCATGCACGCATGGATGATTCTAATGACGACCACAAGGATAAGTTCGAAGATAAAGAGGATTGAGCTTCATTGAACCATGAAGGCAGGTTTAAGCCAAGGGGAGAAAGGCGTGGTAGAGGTTTCTGAAGAGATCTGAGATGGTAGGATGGGACTGACAGAAACTTAAGAAACATCAAAATGAAGATACCATCATTCCAAGGGAAAAACGATCCTGAAGCGTACTTGGAATGGAAGAAGAAGGTGGAGTCGATTTTTGAGTGCCACAACTACTCTGAGGAGAAAAAAGGTAAAACTCGCTGTCATTAAGTTTATTGACTATACTATTATATGGTGGGATCAATTTGTGATGAATAGAAGGAGAAATCATGAGAGGCCTATTGAGACTTGAGAGGAAATAAAAGCCAACATGCGAAGGCGGTTTGTCCCTAGTCACTATTATAGGCACTTATAACAGAAATTACAGAGTCTTACTCAAGACTATAGAAGTGTGGATGACTACCACAAAGAGATGGATTCGGGCTAACGTAGAGGAGGATAGAAAAGCTACCATGGTGAGGTTTTTGAATGGGCTGAATCGGGATATTGCCAACGTGGTGGACTTGCAACACTATGTGAAGTTGGAGGACATGGTGCAAATGGCAATAAAGGTGGAACGACAGCTTAAAAGGAAAGAAACTTGGTCATTTCAAAATCCAGGCTCTTCTGCTTCATGGAGGTCGAATGGGAGGAAAGAGGAAGGGGCTGTTTTTAAGTCCAAAACTGACCCACCAAAAAGGAGAGATGAAGTTCCCTATGTCAACAAAGGTAAAAATGAATCTCAAACTTGTAATCATGATATTAAGTGTTTTCGTTGTTTGGGAGTAGGTCATATAGCTTCACAATGCCCAAATAAGAGGACCATGATCGCACGTATTGATGGAGAGGTGGAAACTGAAAGCGAGGGTAATAATGACCAGATTTCATCACTTGATGCTTGTGACAATAATGTGGAGTATCTAGTGGAGGGTGAGTCACTTATGGATGGGCGTACTTTAAGTGCCCAAGTCAAGAAGGATGATATGGAACAACAAAGGGAGAACATTTTTCATACTAGATGCCATATCAACAACAAGGTATGTAGTATGATCATTGACGGGGGCGAGTTGTACTAATGTGGCTAGCACCACTTTAGTTGAAAAAATGAATTTACCTACCTTGAAACACCCTAGACTGTATAAGTTGCAGTGGTTGAATGATTGTGGGGAGATTAAGGTAAACAAGCAAGTGCTGGTTTCTTTTTTAATTGGGAGGTAGAAGGATGAAGTACTTTGTGATGTGTTCCAATGCATGCAGGTCACATATTATTGGGTAGGCCATGGCA
>CM043318.1:36302467-36314967 GCA_023736055.1 Quercus glauca | reverse complement strand
TCGATTGCTAGTCGATCGATCGAATGTTCTTTTTCGATTAATCAAGAAGCGATTGAGTATCAATCGAGCCAAGCAGATTGTCAAGTACAAATTTATTAATTTTTTTGACCGATCGAGATATACATTCGATCGATCAAAATCTGAGAATTTTAGAATTTTTTCAAAGTGTTTTCACATGGATAAAGTGCAAGGCTATGTGTAATGAGATTATGAATGTTTACTAATTAAAAACCTTTAATTTAAAACATCTAGTGGGAGAGAGATACAAGGGTTGGATCTCATGGCCTCCATTATCGATTCATAGTAGTGTGAGAAAGCACCTCGTCTTGGCGTATATGCCTCGCGATCCCAAAAGGGGGTGTTTACTTCATAGTACTACAGGATTGAACTTACCCATTTAAAAGTAGTGTGGACAAGCACCTCGTCTTGGTGTATATGCCTTGCGATCCCAAAGGAAGATGTTTTGTTCCATAGTACTACAAGTTTAAACACTATAGGGGAGATGAAATGTGGCTACACATGATTCTAGATAAAGGTGTACACCAGACTAAGTGTAATGTTAACCTCCCAAAGGAGCTATGTCATTATTACTTAGAGGATAAAGGTAATATGGCATATTATTAGTGTTTGATAAGAGTTATCATGATAGCACTAATAATGAGAATAGTTCTCAATCAATTATGGTGTTTATAATATACTTGCTACCAAGGAATTATAGACATGGATTGAATTGTCGATGCATATTTTATATTATGGTTTTATTAAGGTTCCATATTATATGTTTATATGCTAAATTGATAATGGCTAGTTTACTTATTATATTCTTGTTTATTGTTTTCAGATTTAATCATGGCATCATTTAGCCCACTTGTTATTCTTAATCAAAACAAACTGACTGGAAAAGAAATTTGGATATTGTTCTTACTACTAAAGAGCACAAGTGTGTGCTTACTCAACCATGTCCTAACTCTCCTTCAGTAGATGTTCCTCTTAGGGAAAAACAGTAATATGATCGTTGGCAGAAATCTAATGAGATGGACAAGTGCTATATCCTAGCACCAATCTCAAATGTTCTACAGCATCAAATGTAGGATGTAGAACTAATTTCAGACATAATGTTAAGTCTGAAGAAGATGTTTGGTAAGCAAGGGCATTCTGCAAGGCAAGAAACTATGAGGCAAATTTATAATACCAAAATGACTGATGGCACTTTAGTAAGGGAGCATTGTTTTAAGATGATCTCTAATCTGAATACATTGGAAGTTTTAAGTGCCGATATTGATGGAGAATCCTAGTGGATATGATACTCCAGTCACTACCAGAATCATTCAAGGAATTCAGACTTAATTATAATATAAACAAAAAATATTTATTCATTGTTTGAATTTATGAATGAATTGGTGGCGGCGGAAGGCATTCTTGGTACATCTAGTGTTGATGCCAATATGGCTGAAGCTTCTACTTCTCAACCTAAATTGAAAGGCAAGGGTAAGAAGAAGAAGAAGAAGAAGAAGAAGAAGAAGAAGGGCTTCACCAAGCAAGATGGTAAAAAAATTTCCTTACGAGTTGCCAACAAAAGAAAGAAAACCAAAGGAAAGTGTTTCCATTGTGGAGAGAAAGGACATTGGAAGAAGAATTTTCCAAAATTCAGAGCTACCTATAATAAGGGTATGAAAAGTACATTCCTTCTTAAAATATGTTTAGTACAAAATCCCACCGATTTCTGTTGTGTGGATTCAGGTTGTACTAGTCATATGTGCAATTCTTTGTAAGGGTTTTAGGAGACCAGAAAGCTAAGTGAAGGGGAATTGTTTCTTACTATGCCTGATAGGAGCAAGATTCCAGTTGTAACTATTGGAGTGTTTAATTTATGCTTTGAATCTAGGGTTTTAATATTGGAAGACTGTTTGTATGTACCTAATGTTTGTAGGAATTTAATTTCTATAACTTATTTAGGTAAACATAAATATTGTATTATCCTGAAAGACAATATTGTAATAAAGAAATGTAAAGTGTTTATCTGTTCTAGCAATATTGTTGATAGTCTTTATATTTTAACTCCAAATAAGTATGAATTATGTAATTCTGAATTAGAAAATAATTCACATGTGAAATCATTAAAGATAAAGTTTCCTTCTACTAATGGTGCATATATTTGGCACTTGCGTTTGGGTCATATTAATTCAAACAGAATTCAAAGACTGATCAAAGATGGTCTCTTAGAGCCATTGGACCTTGATGAATTTTCAGTTTGTGAATCTTGTTTGGAAGGCAAAATGACCAAATGACCTTTTAATGCAAAATGTAGAAAAACCCAAGAGTTGCTTGAGTTAGCTCATACAGATGTATGTGGTCCTATGTCAACCCAAGCAAGATGAGGTTATGAGTACTTCATCACTTTTACCGATGATTACTTAAGATATAGTTATGTGTATCTAATGAGACAAAAGTCCGAAGCCTTTGAAAAGTTCAAAGAGTTTAGGGTTGAAGTTGAGAATCAATTGGGTAAACACATAAAGGTCATTCGATCTGATCATGGTGGCGAATACCTTCTTAGGGATTTCAAGGATTACTTAATTCAAAATTGGATTGTATCCCAATTGACTGCACCTGGAACTCCCCAACAAAATGGTGTAGCAGAAAGAATGAGTAGGACTCTTTTAGAAATGGTTAGGTCCATGATGAGTTATTAAACTTTACCAATTTCCTTTTAGGGATATGCACTAAAAACTGCAATGCATATTTTAAATTTAGTTCCATCAAAATCTATTCCCAACACACCTAAGAAATTGTAGAGTGGGAGCAAGCCTAGTATGAAATATCTCCACATTTGGGGATGTCTAGCACATGTGCTGAAAGGGAAGTCCGATAAGTTGGAAGCTAAAACAAAAGTATGCATATTTATTCTATAATCATAAAGATAACAAAGTGTTTATTAGTACCAATGCAAAATTTTTGGAAAATGATTATGTGAATAATTTTAATCCTAGAAGTAAAGTTGTCTTGGTTGAATTAGATGAACCTATAATTGAACAACCTATGGATGAAACTAGGGATGATGTGGCTATATTAGATACACAACAAGATACTGCTCATAAGATGTCTAGTACACAGGTGCCTCGTCGTAGTGGGAGGGTTATAAGGCCACCTATAAGATTTATAGGTCTAACAGAAACTTATAAAGCTATCTTAGAAGAGGCTGAATCTGACCCTTACACTTATGAAGAGGCAATGAATGATATAGATGCACATTATTGGGTTAAAGCTACGAATTCTGAATTAGATTCAATGTATTCCAATCAATTTTGGGATCTTGTAAAGGCACCTAACGTCATTAAACCTGTTGAATGCAAATGGGTTTACAAGAGGAAGAGAGGGATAGATAGAAAAGTTGAAACCTTTAAAGCAAGACTAGTGGCGAAAGGGTATATACAAAAAAAAAGATATTGATTATGAAGAAACCTTTTCACCAGTAGCAATGCTTAAATCTATTAGAATTTGCTTATCCATTGCTGCTCATTATGATTATGAGATTTGGCAAATGGATGTCAAGACTGCATTTCTAAATGGCAATCTTGAATAAGAAATCTATATGATGCAACTGGAAGGTTTCATAGCAAAGAGCATATGGTATGCAAGTTGAAAAGTTCCATTTATGGACTTAAGCAAGCATATAAGTCATGGAACATTAGATTTGATCAAGGAATCAAGTCATTTGGTTTTAAACAAAATCTTGATGAACCATGTGTGTACAAAAGACATCGAGATATAAGTAGTAATGTTCCTAGTGCTTTATGTTGATGATATTCTACTCATTGGAAATGATGTAGGGGAAATGTCATCAGTAAAGATTTGGTTGTCAAGCCAATTTGATAAGAAGGACTTGGGTGAGACTAACTTTATTATAGAGATCAAGCTTTGGCGAGATCGCAAGAATAAGATGTTAAGCTTGTCATAAGCTGGGTATATAGATAAGGTTCTAGAACAGTTTAGCATGCAAAACTCCAAGAAATGATTACTTCATTTCGACATGGAGTTCCTCTATTTGATGACCAAGGGCCTAAGACTCTTGAGGAAGAAAATATAATGAGACAAGTTCCTTATACTTCTACAATGTGAAGTCTTATGTATGCCATGCTTTGTACTAGACTAGATATCTGCTATTCAGTTGGCATTGTCAGCCGATATCAATCAAATTCAGGATCAAAACATTGGCAAGTTATAAAGCATATTCTCAAGTATCTACGGAGAACAAGAGATTATAGGCTTGTTTACCGATGTGAGGATTTGATTCCCATTGGTTATACAGATTCAAATTTTCAATCAGATCTTGATTTCAGAAAGTCCACTTCAGATTGTGTATTCACCTTGGGAGGTGGAGCTATAAGTTGGAGGAGTGTTAAGCAATCTTGTATTGCTAACTCCACCATGAAAGCTGAATATGTTGCTACTTTTGAAGCAGCAAAGGAAGCTGTTTGGCTTAAGAAATTCCTTTTTGATCTTGGTGTTGTGAGAATGGAGTAAGTCCCTGTTACATTTTTTTGCAACAATAGTGGAGTGGTTGCACAATCCAAAAATCCAAGGAATCACAAGAAAGGAAAACACTCCTCCAACTTATGGCTCCACAAGAAAGTACTACATCATTCGAAATATTTTTGCTCGAGGAGATGTAGTAGTAGCAAAGACTGAAAGTGCAAATAATCTAGCAGATTCCTTTACCAAAGCCTTGCCACAAAGGACCTTTGAGTCACATTTAGAGGGAATAGGAGTTAAATTAGTGCACAATAGTCTAAGGGCAAGTGAAAGATTGTTAGGATTAATGCCCTTAAATTTTATTGTATGATACTATGTATGACATTATATACGACACTATATATGACTTAATATTGTAATTAATAAAATTGATTTTTTATTATCTAAAATAATGGTAACATGAATATTTGGACATTTTCATTTAGTCCATGAGATGCATAGTATGTGATTTAGTCACAGAAGATTTAAATCACAAATTCTTGTAAACTCATAATTGTAGTTCGTAGTCGGTGATGAAATTAGGCATTTCATTTGCAAAAGCTATAACATATCAACTAAGATGATTTATCTTGATCATGGAAGTGGAGACTTCTAGTTGATATGTTTTAAGAGTTAAGACATATTGAATTGGACCGCTATGAGATTTATTATTCTCCTAACGACTGTCAAATGAATAATAAATCTCACGACTTCTATTTATATCAACTCTTAATCCTGAGAGAATAATGGACTTGATCATGAAGTGTAGGTTGCTTTGATATATCAGGAGTGAGATTTAAAGTCGCGATCATAATTTCAGTATATTGGGTAGCCACATTTAGCGTTGATAGAATATATATTCTCAAGATGGAATTCATAATTTCTAAATGGAGATATAAAATATTCCCTTGAAATAAGTTTAATGGGTTTGGTTATTCAGAGTGTTAGGCCTAATTACTTTAGTAAAGAGTTACTAAAGTATATATTTATGAAATTGGATTTCATAAATATAAGATGAATAACTTAAAGGATTAAATCAGGTACTTAAAGATTAAGATGTAGCAATTTTCAAAGTGATAGTCTATATTCATAACTTTGTATTACTACGAATATTTTATGAAAGAGTTGCATATACAATAAAGTCTTGAGATATAATTTATTAATAAGGCCTAGAGTGTAATTATATTTATATAGTAATATTAAATATAATTAATTGTAATTTTGGACTTGTTAAGAGTTGATTGAAAAGCTCAAGACCCATTGGAGCTAATTTCTTATTTGTTCCCTTTGGATCTCACTTCAAGCCACATACTAAAGCCTAATTGAAATGACCCAAGAGGTTAGGCCAATTAGACAATCAGTTATAAAGAGAGAAACATACAAAATTTTGTAAGAGTATAAAATGATTTGTATGTAAGTGTTGGATACTTTCTTATTCTCCCTTGAACATTCACATATAAACTGATTGGAAGACTATACTGCTTAAGCACAAGTGGAATTGGAGTGATCTGATAATTTTGGGTTGCGTATACTACTATTTAAGGGGCTTCACCTGTTTGGACATGATTTTTTTCCTGTTCAAAATACCCTTGTTTCCCTAAATTTAAGTTGAGACCAAACTAAAGGATAGTAAAATAAAAATACATCTTTAACTCCTAATAAAACATTACCTACAAAATAGGATTACTCTCCCAGTACCTTATTTATTCAGAAACAAACTTTATGATTTTTTTTTTACTCACGTTAAAAGGTTTTATTTTAATTTATTTTATTTTAGAAACCCATGGTAAAAACTTACTATTTTTTTAAATAAAATTTAACAATTTGTATCAATTATAATTTAAAATTACTACATTTTTCAATTAAAAAAAAAAAATTAAGGGTGCAAATTATTAAATTTTACCCCAAAAAAAATTAGAAACTCAGAGGCTAGTTTTGTATAGTATTTATATGCACCGCAACTCTCTGTCTCTCTCTCTCACAAATCAAATTCATCTTTGTACGGACTTTAGCGAAGACTAGAATTTCTTTCTCATGGCTTACATCGAACGAGGTTCGTTCACATTCTCTCTTTTTCTTTGATTAATTCGTGCTTAATTCATAAATCTGATTGCTTTGAGAAACTATTATTTACTTTTTTGGTCGTTAATTTACTTGTTTGAAATATTGAAATTAGGGCTTTTTATTATTCGGTTTTGCTGTGAATAATTATACCTTTTGATGAATTGACTCGTTTGGATCGCCCAATGTCTTTGTTCCTCTGTTCTCAGATTTGTTTTTTGTAATTTTTAAACACACACACACACACACACACATATATATAATTAATTACAAAGTTTGATAGGACCCTTTTGCAGATATGCAACAATTTTGAATTTTAATCTGTAGCTCAGGATCCATGGGAAAAATTTTCCAACTTAACTTTGACATGGTTTTGCTTTGAATAAATTTTTTCTATACTGGAAAATTTTTTTTTGATTATTTTCACCACTAACCCAAGAATTATGCATAACAGATTGAATTTTTTTTTTTAAAAAAATCCAACCTCACTCTTATAATTTTGATTATTTGGTATCTTTATTTCTGGGCTTGTTGATGAGCTGACATGAATTGGCATGCAATGAAATGAGCCTGCAACTTGATTTTGAAGAACTTGTGCCAGGATTTATTTAGTTGATGATATGTTGTAACAAGTGGTGTTTGCAATTTGGGATTCGTTTTGTTGCGTGTGATATTCTTGCATTTTTGTGATTTAAAGATGGGAAATTTGATGAATCCGGTTGATTTTGGGCTGATTTGAGCCAAAATCAAGCTCAGAAAATTAGGTATTAGATTAATTCTTGTATGGATTAAATTAAGTTGTAATGACCCGGAATCTAGTTTAGGCACATCTCTATATGAGCAATTGAGCTGAGTTCGGAAATGACCAACTGATCATTCACAAACCAACGGTGGTTCTTTTTATGCCATGGCTTTCTATTTATTTGTTGGGGGTATTGGAGAGGCATGTGGAATTTGATTTTATTTCTCTCTGTTTTTCATCTCTCTCTTTCTCTCTCCCTCTTTTTCCTCTTCTGGGTCTCCTTTTTCCATGCGTGTGACTGATCATTTTCAATAGAAGTTTCTGAGTGTTTCTCAAGAGTCCTTCACTGTACGCACTGGAGAAAGAGAAATATCTTTTTTTGTTAAATTTCAATTATTTTTCTCTTCTTCAACCTTACTGTTGACATTTGCAAACTTTATTGAACTGGTTCCTTTTTTGGCCTCAGCTTGTATCTTTGTTCTTAATTCTGATTATTCAGTAATTTTTTTTAATGATAAGTAATAGGTGCAATTTCATTAATCATATTAAATAGAATCTTTGTGAGTTCATGATGATGAACACAAAGGAACTGAGAGTACAAAAAAATCATATAGGAGGTCTAATAGAAGCTAAAAACTCAATAGTGGATGTAAAATCAGTGAAACCCCAGCTCCCTGACCAATCAAAAAGAGTGCTTTGAAGCACATATTTTTAACGATCCAAGGAGCTTTCAGTGTTCTCAAACGAACGACAATTTTGTTCTCTCCCAACAATCCCATCAAGTAGCCTGGAATTAAGTTTCAAATATCCAAACCATGCTTCCCAAACCAATTCCTCCAACAAAATAATAAGCTCATTACCAACTCAGGCATGACCCATTGGATCCCAAAAATCTGAAGCACATCCCTCCACAAAGCATTGGCAACATCGCAATGCTGTAAAAAATGATCCGCTGATTCACCTGCTCTACGACACATACTATTCATTAGTTAAGAAAGACCTAGATTTTAATTTTCATATTAATACTACTTTAGTTTTTTATTTTCTATTTAGATTTAAGCTTAAAATGTTCTTCTTGAGAATTCTTGAATGTTCAAGGTGTTTTGGACAAGGACCAATGATCGAGTAGCTTTAACAATGTCTGCTAATTGAGAAAAAAAAAGAAAAGGTCCAATGATCCAGTCTTTTTAACAATGTTTCTAATTGAGAAAAAGTAAACACCTTTGTTTCAGTTGTGTTGTTTGAGTAGTTATAGCTAGCTTCCTGCATATGTTCTTCTGTTTCCTGTTTTGTGTGTAATTTCCAATCTAAATAGTAGTTAACAAATTTATGTTTGTATATATAGTCTGCAAACTTGTTCCTATGTCTTTTTAACTAATTAAATTTGTGATCCATGACTCTTAAGTATCTTAATATATTTCTATCTCATCATTTTTGTTGCACAATGATTCAAGGATGCTTGTGATGATTGATTAGAACTTTTAATTGTTGCCTATATTTTGATACTTTCAGAATGGAGTGAAGCTGGTGGTGAGTGTGATGTGACATAGACTAAATGCTATTTTTAGAACAGTGATATTGATGTTTTGGTTTTTTTAATTATTTTAAAAAAATGATATTGATGTATTTTTTTGATTAAATTATATATATGGATTGGTTTTTCCTCTCCAAGTGTTTTAGAATCCATTTTTTTTGGTTGTCATTGGTCCTTGATGAAGTTTATTTTTACTCCAACCATCTCAAATTGTTTGGTCCTTTATTCCATTTTGGGATGTGTCAAAATGTAGTCTTCTTTGAAAAGTCAACAAATTAATTTTCAAACTTACCCTTTACTTTATATAAAATAGCAATCCATTTTTTCACTAAAATTTAAATTAATGAGGGTAGTTTTGGAAATTGATACATTTTTAACCTAAAGACAACTCATTAAATGATGTTTTCTTAAAAAAGTTGAATTTTCTAAACTGAACCAACGATGTGGGATGGAGGTAGTAATATTATTTGATAAATGCCATCTGACAATCAGGTGAACAGCTAATGATATAAAGTTCAAAAACAACATTTTACATAGTTTTCCTGTACTTTACAAAATATATATAGCCATCATCAAAATTAAGTTCAAGGTTGAATTAAAAAAAAAAAAAAATGCCCAATAGGTAAAGACCAAATAGTACTAGAATGGCAATTGTGACTTCTGTGCCTAACATAAGCTATGAAATGCAAATCTAAAGTATATAATCATCATCCTCATTAAGTATAAGACCAAATTCATTGTCAACATAATCATCATCATCATAATAGCCTCACTCTCCTTGAATAAGATTACGCTGTGAACTAGAACTTGATCTCATGTTGAATCTTTCTTCTTCAACTCCAGCAGCTCTAGCACTCCCAGTCAGCCACTCTATGTGGTCCCTTAGATATTTTTAATGTCTTCTAGAATTTGTAATGAGGATTTGAGGGGTGGCCTTGTCTATTGTATCACACCATATGATTGGTCTTTGTATGACAAATTAGGAGCCCATACAAATGGCATTAGATAAATAAAATAAAAATAAAAAAGTCTTGCTTTTTTTGCACATATTAAAAATGCGCAATAAGCGTGCTTTTCCGTAGGTGCTTTGCTTTAGGTGCAAAAAGTACTCAAGGCTTGGCACTTTTGAGTGTGCTTTTGCCAATGCAACTCTCTACCACTGCTCTACTTTATGTCGTCACAATGGGCAGTTTGACCTATTCTGTTACAAAAGTTGATCATTGGGATGCTGAAATCACTAAAATGTGTTCTGCAATGTAATGTTAGACTGAAATTACCAACTTTTGTTGCATATAGTTATAAGATGCTTTTGTGATTTGGTGTCATGGTTGATTGAATAGTTTGTGGGTTGAACATGCCTCTGGTGTCACCAAATTTGACATGTCTTGCTCTAGTTTAATTTTTTATAATATAAACTCAATTCCTGTTGAGGCCAAAAGAAAGACTGTAGATGTATTCGTTCCTCTTTATTATTACCATGGGCAAGATTTAACCAAGATTTGGCGCACACACTTGTTCAGGTGTTGTGAAATCCAAGCGATCAATCTGGAAGCTCAGGACAATCACCGACTTCTTCTGGGCCATTCTTAACTACATAGGCGTGTTTTTTACTACTATGTTATCGGTAATTCTTAGACTTTCCTCGTCTTCTCTACTATGATATATGTACTAGCTTTGAATTATCAAATTGGTCTTTAATCTATTAGAAAAATTTATGTTCTTAATGCTTACATGCCTCAGATGGAGAAGTCAGATGCTTACAGGAAAGGCTCTGGTGGTGGCAAGAAATGGGATGGTGGTGGCCCAGGGGGGCCAGGAGGTGGACCATCTGGCAGTGGTCCACGTGGGCCGCCCCGTGGATTAGACAATGTTCGTGGACTTGACAGTGTTCGAGGGGACCATAGTAAGTTAATGTTGCCCACCTTTTTTATTTTGATTATTAACTTTTTTTTTATTAAAAAAAAAAAAAAAAAAAAATCAAGGGATAGCACAAACGTCTTGATACCATGTCTTATGAAGAAGAGATCACTAGTTTGAATCTTCCCTTGGGAGCCAAAACTCACTTATTAAAAAAGAGAATCCAACTTTATTTTTTCAACATTTTTTTCACACTCATTTTTCTAATAAAGATGCATTTCTATACCACCAGGTTCCTTACCCGCATGTGGTTCTTGCTGTGGTTAAGCATCCAAGTTATCTGTTGTGCATTTGTGATATTGTGAGATCTCCAATGGTGTGCTTTGAAATGTGTAAGGAATTAGGAAACCCCCACCCCCAAAAAATAGTGAGGAACTGAAATTGTGTAATATGGTTATGTCAATAGATTTCTCAAGAAAAAAAAGGTTTCTCAAGTCGTTAAATAAACTACCATGTTGTTGATGATGATGATGTTGTTGTTGTTTAACTTTACGTAAACAAGCCTTAGAGGGCGTTTAGAACTCTAGCATCAATCCTAATTATACAAAAATCAGTGAAGGATCTCATGAGCAACTCTAGATCAGCAGACACAGCTTCTATGGCACATTCATTCTTTCACCCTCCGGAGCACAAGTTACAAACCATCATTTTACATTTTTACTGAAAAGAATCATCACCATTGTTATCCCCTTATGCATCAAATACAGTGCTTCTCTCAAAGCAAGACATACAGTTTTAAGTTTTAGAAAAAGTCATTAGTTACAAAAGCCTGCTAAGATCCTGTTGTCAGTCTTTACAAATAAAGCAAGAGCCCTTCCTCTTTAATTTACTAGTGCCCCAGCTTCTATCAAAACCTGCCATTTTTTACCTTGCCATGTTTGGTGTACCACCTCAGACTTGCTCCTGTCAATGGTTGTATTTTGCCTTAATCCCCATATCTCTGCGAATTTGTACAGCAGGTGTTTACTGCTATTTAACAAACTAAACATCATTTACTACCATAAGCATAACAGCTTCATATGCTGTTTTTGTCTGTAAATTGTGATTTACAGACAAATCTGACCAGTTGTCAGGAATGCTCAAATCTCATTCCAACCAGCTTTAATAATTGACTTCAGTTCTAAAGACTCAATTCTTCTGGTAAGCTCTGTCCTAACTACACAGCTCGAGTCAATAGCATTGCACGGTTTCATCAATAGCATTGCACAAAGAACAAGGTGTATCAACAAGCAAATGTCTTCTCTGTAATTCAACCCTTACAGTGAGTTCATTTATAATTTTCCACAAATATATTAGTTTTTAAAGAAGTTTAAGTTGCCACATCCTACATCTCTCACTCGATGATGTGTAATTTTGGGTTTCAATGGTGACGGTTGAGGGGGTTGGAGTGGCAACACAAAGTGGTCACAGAGTGGATATTGGATGGTTTTTTTATTTATTTTTTTAAAAATAAAAATTAGTAAAGTGGGAGGAAATTGAAAGATTCTGTTGGAAGGAAAATTTTCTAATGGACTTGCTGCTCATGTCATCTTTCACCCTATTCCAATATCTATCCTTCGAAGCAGCAGTGGAAACCTCTGTGGGAAAACTTGAACAAATGATGATCCGCACAACAAAGAGCAACATATCTGCAAACCTAAATAAGTTGAAAAACATGACACACTTGATGAACCCTCCGTGTGAATGAGAGGAAGAAGCCAAAATGTATTACGTTTTAATGGACTAAACTAATAC
>CM043318.1:36294967-36297467 GCA_023736055.1 Quercus glauca | reverse complement strand
AGATTCGTCATGTTCATTAGTATTAAAACATGCCTCTTTGTACAAGAGTACAAATATATGTTGGTTTGTATAAAAGGAACACAACTTTGTCCATGCAAAAGGAACATTTCTTTAAAATGACATATAGTTTTTCTTTTTCTCAAAACAGCAAGCACACAATGCAAATGATCGATATACTCATCTAAGTTCATGCTATACACCAAAATATCATCAAAATAGACCACAAGAAATCTTCCTAAAAACACACACAATGCATGATTCATTAACCTCATGAATGTACTTAGTGCATTAGTTAGACCAAAAGGCAATACCAATCACTCATACAATCCATATTAGTTTTAAAGACAGTTTTCCATTCATCACCCTCTTTCATCCTAATTAGGTGATACCCACTTTTCAAACCAATTTTTGCGAAAATACATGACCCATGCAAGTCATCCAACATATCATCTAGCTTAGGGATGGATGTCTATACTTGTCCGTAATATTATTGATAGCCCCGCAATCAACACACATTCTCCAAGTTCCATCATTCTTAGGCACAAGCAGCACCGGCACTGCACATAGACTCATGCTCTCTCTCACGTGTCCTTTGGTCAGCAACTCGTCAACTTGCCTTTAAAATTCCTTTGTCTCCTTTAGATTAGTCCAATAAGCTGGTCGGTTAGGAATTGTCGCACTTGGCACAAAATCAGTTTGATGCTTTATTCCTCTAATAGGTGGCAATCCACTAGGCACATCGTTATAGAACACGTCTTCATATTCCTGCAACAAAGTGACAACAACACTAGGCAAAGATTCGTCAAGTTCGTTAGTATTAAAACATACCTCTTTGTACAAGAGTACAAATATATGTTGGTTTGTATAAATGGAAGACAACTTTGTCCATGCAAAAGAAACATTTCTTTAAATTGGCATATAGTTTTTCTTTTTCTCAAAACAGCATGCATACAATGCAAATAATCGATATGCTTATCTAAGTTCTTGCTATACACCAAAATATCATCAAAATAGACCATAACAAATCTTCCTAAAAACACACGCAATGCATGATTCATTAACGTCATGAATGTACTTGGTGCATTAGTTAGACCAAAAGGCAATACCAACCGCTCATAAAATCCATATTTAGTTTTAAAGGCAGTTTTCCATTTATCACCCTTTTTCATCCTAATTGGATGATACCCACGTTTCAAATCAATTTTTGTGAAAATACATGACCCATGCAAGTCATCCAACATACATCTAGCCTAGGAATGGATCTCTATACTTTACCGTAATATTGTTGATAGCCCTACAATCAACACACATTATCCAAGTTCCATCCTTCTTAGGCACAAGCAGCACTGGCACCGCACACGGACTCATGCTCTCTCTCACGTGTCCTTTGGTCAGCACCTCCTCAACTTGCCTTTCAAGTTCCTTTATCTCCTTTAGATTAGTCCAATAAGTTGGTCGGTTAGGAATTGTCGCACTTGGCACAAAATTAGTTTGATGCTCTCTTCCTTTAATAGCTGGCTATCCATTAGGCACATCGTTATAGAACACGTCCTCATATTCCTGCAACAATGTGACAACAACACTAGGCAAAGATTTGTCAAGTTCGTTAGTATTAAAACATGCCTCTTTGTATAAGAGTACAAATATATGTTGGTTTGTATAAAAGGAACACAACTTTGTCCATGCAAAAGGAACATTTCTTTAAATTGGCATATAGTTTTTCTTTTTCTCAAATGATCGATGCGCTCATCTAAGTTCCTGCTATACACCAAAATATCATCAAAATAGACCACAACAAATCTTCCTAAAAACACACGCAATGCATGATTCATTAATCTTAGGAATGTACTTGGTGCATTAGTAAGACCAAAAGGCAATACCAATCACTCATACAATCCATATTAGTTTTAAAGGCAGTTTTCCATTCATCACCCTCCTTCATCCTAATTGGGTGATACCCACTTTTCAAATCAATTTTTGTGAAAATACATGACCCATGCAAGTCATCCAACATACATCTAGCCTAGGAATGGATCTCTATACTTTACCGTAATATTGTTGATAGCCCTACAATCAACACACATTATCCAAGTTCCATCCTTCTTAGGCACAAGCAGCACTGGCACCGCACACGGACTCATGCTCTCTCTCACGTGTCCTTTGGTCAGCACCTCCTCAACTTGCCTTTCAAGTTCCTTTATCTCCTTTAGATTAGTCCAATAAGTTGGTCGGTTAGGAATTGTCGCACTTGGCACAAAATTAGTTTGATGCTCTCTTCCTTTAATAGCTGGCTATCCATTAGGCACATCGTTATAGAACACGTCCTCATATTCCTGCAACAATGTGACAACAACACTAGGCAAAGATTTGTCAAGTTCGTTAGTATTAAAACATGCCTCTTTGTATAAGAGTACAAATATATGTTGGTTTGTATAAAAGGAACACAACTTTGTCCATGCAAAAGGAACATTTCTTTAAATTGGCATATAGTTTTTCTTTT